>JAHWDG010000004.1:0-2500 GCA_023158955.1 Sungouiella xylosa | reverse complement strand
TCGGCGATGGGCCCGTATCTCGGCGGCCTATAACAACTCTCACGGCGGAGAGCTACTTTGCCCTGCCGCCTTATCCGCCCCCGCCAACCGTATGCTGGGCCCTGGCCCGAGGCCGGTGTCCTTGCTTAGCAAGCCCTTCCCTTTCAACCAATTTCACGTAACGGTTTCACTCTCTTTTACAACAGTGCTTTTCATCTTGTCCATCACTGTACTTGTTCGTTATCGGTCTCTCTGCCTGGTTATTTTAGCTTTAGATGGAATTTACCACCCACTTTGAGCTGCATTTCCCAAACAACTCGACTTCGTCCGAGACGGTCGCCATGTGTCCTGTGAGACTCTAAACGGGGCTTGTCACCCTCCAAGGCGCTCCTGTTCCAAGGGACTTGGAGAACTCGGTCAGCCACGCCGCTCGTTCAAATTATCAATTCCCGAGAGGATTTCAAATATTGTGCTTTTGCCGCTTCACTCGCCGTTCACTTGAGGCAATCCCTGGTGTTGGTTTCTTTTCCTCCGCTTATTGATATGCTTAAGAACAGCGGGTAGTACCTAACCTGATTTTGGGAGGGAAAATAGTTGAAGGAACTTGTTTCGACAACTTTTGATTTTTGGGGGGGGCAGAACCAAACCAATGGTTTGAATTAATCCGACGCCCAAACAGGCATGCCTTGGGGAATACCCCAAGTCGCAATTGGCTGTATCAAAGATTCGATGATTCACGTCCTGCAAGATCATATTACGTATCGCAATTCGCTGCGTTCTTCATCGATGCGAGAACCAAGAGAATCCGTTGTTGAAAGTTTTTTCAATAAAAATTTTGATAGTACAAAAAGTATTTATTTGTGCTTTTTTGACTAAATCAGTGTGTAATGTTATTCTTAATGATCCTTACCGCAGGTTTCACCTACGTGAAACCATGTTACGACATTTACTTCCTCTAAAATGACCAAGTTTGACCAGCTTCTCCGTCTCCAGCCAAGGTCGCCCACCGTGCCTAGACAAAACCGGAGTGCCTCACTAAGCCATTCAATCGGTATTTAGCCCCCCCGACGCAGCGGTGAAGTACATATGGGCAGGTACGAAAACAACGCAAGCTGAAGACTTGTCGCTTACTAGTAATTCCCTCGTTGAAGAGCAAAAATTGCAATGCTCCTATCCCCATCACGACGGAGTTTCTTCAAGAATTTCCAGACCTCTCGGTCCAAGGTCAACTCGCTGGCTCCGACAGTGTAAGCGCGCGTGCGGCCCAGAACGTCTAAGGCCACTCACAGACCTGTTATTGCCTCAAACTTCCATCGAACTTCAAGTCAAATAGTCCCCCTAAGAAGTCACTCGCCAGCAAACAAGCTAACAAGCTCTATATAGAGTTTAAGGTGCTCGTTCGTTATCTTGCAATTAAGCAGACAAAATCAACTCCACCAACTAAGAACTTCCATGCACCACCACCCACAAAATCAATGAAAGAGCTCTCAATCGGTCAAATGCCCATATTTGTGTCTGGACCTGGTGAGTTTTCCCCGTGTTGAGCTCAAATTAAGCCGCAGGCTCCACTTCCTGGTGGTGCCCTTTACCCGTCAATTCCTTTAAGTTTCAGCCATGCGACCATACTCCCCCATGAACCCCAAAAGACGTTTGATTTCTCGAAAGGTGCCGAGCGCGTCAATAAATGAACACGGCCCGCCTACCCTAGTCGGCATAGTTTATGGTTAAGACTACGACGGTATCTGATCATCTTCTGATCACCTAACTTTCGTTCTTGAATAATGAAAACGTCCTTGGCAAATGCTTTTCGCAGTAGTTAGTCTTCAGTAAATCCAAGAAATTCACCTCTGACAACTGAATACTGAAGCCGCCCGACCGTCCCTATTAATCATTACTAATGTCCAAGAAACCAACACAATCGAACCATGCGTCCCTATTCTATTATTCCATGCCTAACAGATTCAAGCGATCGCCTTCTTTGAACACTCTCATTTACTCAAAGTAATAGTTCTAGCCTCCGAAACGGCAGAGGAAAGGGGCTCCTCACTCCAATGCTCGCCCAGAAGGTCGTACCGGCGCGGGCGAACGCCCCCAACGTTCAAACTAACCGAGGGTTTTTAACTGCAAAAACAACAATAATATTCGCCATTGGAGCTGGAATTACCGCGGCTGCTGGCACCGAGACGTGCACTCCAATTGTCTACCTCGTTTAAGGTATTTACATTGTACTACATTCCAATTACCAAGACCCCGAAATGGCCCTGAAATCGTTATATATTGTCACATACCTCCCCGTGTCGGGATTGGGTAATTATGCGCGCCTGCATGGCCTTCCCTTGGAATGTGGTTAGCCCGAATTCACAGGCTCCCTCTACCGGAACCGAACCCTAATTCCCCGTAACCCGTTGAAACCATGGTAGGCCGGCAATCCTACCATCGAAAGTTTGATAGGGCAGAAATTTGAATTAACCATCGCCGGCGCGGCCCGATGGGCGCTTCGACAAGTTATTATGAATCATCA
>JAHWDG010000003.1:97500-100559 GCA_023158955.1 Sungouiella xylosa | reverse complement strand
CTGGGTCAGTTCGAACAAACTTACAGGCGGAAACGCGAATTGAATAGAACAACGAATGTTCTCAATACTTGTCATTGGGCTGAATATATGTTGGGTGACATTGATTTGGGACAAAAACGATCGCTCATGACGATGTTCGAAGATCCTCGAAGACGCTGTCGTAATTTTTGCCACACTACGATTTACTTTTTCTTCGAAGTGTCTTAGACATGA
This sequence comes from Sungouiella xylosa, assembly GCA_023158955.1. Lineage (NCBI taxonomy): Eukaryota > Fungi > Ascomycota > Pichiomycetes > Serinales > Metschnikowiaceae > Sungouiella > Sungouiella xylosa. The sequence continues at coordinate 100,346 of JAHWDG010000003.1, read as the reverse complement.
AGATTTTGTCCATGGTATATTGACTTCCTGGGACTGACTTGGAACTTGGGCGTGCTTAGTGAGCCACGGACTACGCATAATACAACATGCGCAAGATTCAAAACTGTGACACCAAAAACTCAACCAAATCTGATGTGAATAAAACAAATCAACTCTCCTGAACGTATTCTGTATGTTGAGCAGAATACTTTACATTTTAGAAGCTTCTGTGTGTTGTTATGAGGTCGAAGATTTTTTCACTCAAAGAGTGCCTTTTTTCGAGTTGTTTCAACAGTAATCTGGAAGATCCTGGTTATTTCAAATTACAAAGCATCAAGAGTTTGTATGATACCATTGGATTCAGTATTTTGCGGTTACGGCAGGTTCTACGCCCTATTTTCATTCTGAGGAAGGAGGGGACGGATTCTGACGCCATGGAGGAAGAACAAGATAAAATAATGGCTCTACGGCAATGATGACTCAGCTGGCAATATATCCTGTCATTTGCTTTACGTTTATTTGGTATGTGTGACGAGAACTGCATGATTCTGAAAATGCATGATGTAATTTGGCCTGAGAGACGGCTGCCTCGCCCAATTTTGAAACACCGCATAGAAATGTGACAGATAACCGTGCGTTCGGTCGACATGTCGTACTTTATGTGAATTTGAGCGCTGCTGAGGGTTGAACGGGGCTTATTTGAAAGTGCATGTTTCAGAGGTCTGAAATTCGGCAGGAAGTCAGATTTTGAGATGCCCAAGCCACCGAGGGGAAGTACTGAACTTTGATAAGCACGGTCGGGAGATAATTTTGAAATTTGGGTCACAAGAACTGCTTATCCGTCCATTGTATATGGAACCGAGGGTTGGGCGCATTGAGAGGCTCTAGATGGATGATGACAATTCAGATTTCAGTTTGAAGTATAAAAAATGAGCGCAAGTACACTTGGAAGGGTCCAGCGTCGTTCTTAGCACTGGATTATCGATGATATTCGAGAATCTGGAACTAGCTGTCAAAACTTTGTATTTGGAGTTGATTTTGGTTGTTTAGAGCTCGCAGAAAGAATGGATTGATGAAATGTGAAATGTTTCTGCCTATCTTGAGCTTTGAGAGTGACATGGAAGTCAGAAGATTGTTAGTTGATCTTCACGGCACGGTAGCTTCTTGAGTAGGGATTGAACTCGAGAAAGGTGCTGATAGCTTGCTACGCCCAAGGGAGAGTGAATTATAAACTTTTCGTGCTAGTCGAGGGCTCTCTTACCATCTTACCAGTCATGTCTCGGTGACATAAGAGCTGCGTACACAAGTGGTCTGGTCATAGCGCTGATCCGAAGCGCCAAGCAAGGCATAATGTGGACAGCACTGGGTTAATGGCAGGAAATTGAATAACGATGAGCTATATGAAAGCGTCGTTGCTGAACCTTAGGTTGGAACCAAACGAATTTCTAAACTTTGAATATTGCATTGAGAGAGACCGCGAGAGTCAGCTCGCGAAGGTCACGACCGACGAAGATGATAGTAGGAGGACCTAGGGGCTTTCTTGTTACACTCATTCACATCCGAGTGCGAAAACGTACCGACTAAGTGGATGATGGATGCGAGCAAAGGTTGAACGTTCAATTACTACATGGAAATGTGGCATTACCGCAAACAGGAGAAATGCAGCAAAAGGGAGCTTTGCTTTTGGACGTCTGAATCTACATTCAATGCGGTGTAACACCTGCTACAAGTTCTCATCCTTCCGTTTATTGATATTCACCTCTCAACTTCGCTCATTCTCTTCCATTGTCTTAGACAATAGTGCAGCCGAAAGGAATCACGCCCCGGGCGTTATTTCGAGTTCAATCCGTTGTCCTTTGGAGGAGGGGTGGGTTTGTTAGTGTTCTGAGGAGCGGCCATGTCTGTTGATGGTAACCAGAAGGCAGGGTGGCGTCTTAAATAGTTTTAGGGCTGACTCTAATTCGGGTTGACTCCGGGCTCGTGTTACATTTTTTGGTGGTGTTTCAGGTTTGGTCTCATCCACCTTCCAATTTGGGACTCTACAATGGCGATTGCGACTACAAGCCTATTGCGACCGCCCAAACGAGAATAGATGGATAGACAGTTAATGCTTTATTATTTCACTAGTCGCATTCCCAGGGAGTATGATTTATATCTGATGTTACCTTCCTGAATTGGTCTACGTGCGTACTTGCCCACGACGCTGAGGTATACAGCTAGATTATTGAAGTACAATCACATCCAAGGATTCTAAAATCCAAAATCTCAGAAGGTTATAGATGTCTGGCAATCTTTGTCTCATCAGAGCCACGCCCCATTCAGATCTGCTTGAGTCCAACAGTGCAATAGTCTCTCATACAAGGTTCCTGAGCAAAGATAGTAAATAGTCTCTCTACTGATGGATGGCCTCGACCGAGCCTCTTGATGTTGTATTGCCCAGCTGGACAAATGGCACCTGGACCAAGGAGAACTGCGTGTCAATATCTCTGGTCAACTTGTCGATGGAGAATTCGAGTCCCGAGGAGCTGGATCTGAGCTTTTTGCGATGGTGCCTCTAATGCTCTTTTGGGAAGGTTTCTCTGGATTTCTGAGACAGCGCAGTGAATCTAGTCCTATGATGATGGAGTTCATGGAGATGGGTTGTATGAGCACAGCTTGTGAACCGTTAGGAGGAATGATTGGACAGGCAACATGAGAGTTTAAGTGGTAATACTAATTGAGAGAAGAACGCTTCGTCCGAAACTCAGCGAGTCGATAATCATGAATGGGTATGCATGAACTGTTCGTTTTCTCCACTCATAGAACCCAAAGGGAGAGAGGAACCAATTTCTTAGAGATCTCAGATGACTAGATAGACATCGACTTGT
>JAHWDG010000003.1:87500-90000 GCA_023158955.1 Sungouiella xylosa | reverse complement strand
TTTGGGCAGGCGCACCTGCCACTGAGCTTGTTCCCTGCGTCGAAAAAACACATAAATGTGTTGGCGACACGTGGGACGAGTCCCCTCGGATTTCTCCATGAACAAGCTCGAGTTTGCTCCCTCAACGTGGAAGGCAGTCCACGTTCGGGGGACGAATCCCCATGGTTTTAGCCAGAAGCAAACCCGGAACCCACTACCTGGATCGGAAAAACAGTAAATGTTGTCGATCCGTGGGCTAGCCCCGTAGAAATATCCGAAGATAAGTCCGAAGCAGGTTCCACCTGGGCGAGCCAGGATTTTTAGAGAAGTTTGCGGGGCGTGAGCCCCTCTGCCCTCCCGAAGGAGACATTAGGAATAGCTTTAACTCCGAAGAGCAAGTTGAGGAATCTATATACGTATATACTGATTTTTGGTTCTACGCGGGCAGAACTTGCAGCAAGCTGCCATGACATCTCGATCACAGGAGAGATGATTTTCGGGGCAACCCCCAGGCGTTTAGGCCGATGCGACGAGCCATCCTACGGTGCGACACCCCCGACACGGTCCATTAGTTTCAGCGAGAACCGCCTTCCGTAACTTTCCGCCCCGAGAAATCCGCAATAAAGCATGTTTTTGAGCGCTAGAAGACACAAGGCCACAACCTTGCTTCCGAACGTACCAGTATCTTACACTAGGCTAAGCCATATCTGTTTGAAACCGCCGCCAACCGAGGCACGCCGACTCCTAGATGAAAAACACCTTTCCGTAGGCTCTCGCCCACATATAATACCTACAGGGCCAATAAGCACCCGCAGTCGGATCTTGGTGGGAGGGTATTTTGTTTACATTTGATATCCCTTACATTTTGTGTTCCAACATTTTTCCCCATACTTAAGGAATTTTCTCACTTTTTCTTCCATACATTTTTTCTGGAACCCGTACATCCCGCCACGGAGGTCTGGGTTCTGTGGCGTCATTTTCAGACCCGTACCTCAGCATCACGTGCCAATATCACGTGTCATTGTCACATGATCTGGTCACATGATCTGGTCACGTGGGGTCACATGACTCTCACGTGCCTCTGTGACTGCTCACGTGACATCACATGATTTTGGTCACGTGACATATCCCATGTGATATCCCAGAATCCATGAGTCGGAGGTCACGTGTTTTGAAATTCCGTTGAAATTCCGTCATAGTTAATTTGACTTTTTCCAGAAATCCGGGTAAGTGTTCCAGAGAAACAAAAATTTTTCAGCACTCACTAAAAATACAAAAAGTGTCAAACAACGATAAAAAATCGAAAACACGTTATTTTGACGAGATCTTTTGGGTCTGGGGGTAAATTTACAAAATAAATCGATCTAGATTACTTTCAGATCCGTAGCTCTGCTGGTTCTCGAGATATAAAATTTTCTCCATGAAGGAGGCCTAAAGTAAGAAATCTAACTCCATAGATGGGTTATTTGGGCCAAAATATGACCCCTAAGCATATTAGTTTTTATGTGCAAGGCTTGGTTCTTGAGATCATGACGCTATCTCGGCAACCAGGCCTTGGACACCAAAAATAAGGTCATTTTTGGCACCAAACCGGGTCCAAAAATCACATCTATGATCTCCATTTTATTATCCCAGGTCTCCATCCCGAGATATCGCCATTTTTACCCTTTTTCCCATACAAATTTTTTTTGGTTGAAAATCTTTTTTCGCTCCCGCGCGAAATCCTGCACCGCCGGTACCGGCCCTGGACCGGCCGCCCAGCCGACCAGGACTACCCGATTGGGCGTGCGGCTCGGCAAGTGTCTGCAGGATTTTTTCCAGAGAATCTCATGGAACGTCATGGAAGGTGATGGAACACCTGTACACCAAAATGGCCCTATACAGTACCAAAACAAAAAAATCGGGTAAACTCCGGGCGATAACGCCGTCTAATTTCCGCCTCATCTCCGCCTTAACGCCGATTGAACCTCGCACGACCCTTAACGCCGAGAACCCGTACCTCCCGGCCGAGCGGCCCAAGAAAAATTTACCCCCAAAATTCTCTCCCAACGCCACGTCACCAGACCTGCACCGGACTTGTCCGTGCAGGTATGACGCCACTTTCTCGCCCTGCAGACTAAAATCCCGCAAATTCCTGCAGAAACACGCACCTGCACACTAAAATGCCGCAATTCAAAATTTTTACCCCCATATATATCCCCTGTCCTCCACCCCCCGACCCATGCCACCATCTGGCCCCTACCACCGCAAACCTTCTTTATTGGAAGCTAACAGCAGTCCCCCGGTTTGAATATAGCGCGGCCGCGAGCAAGGCTTTCGGTTGCGGCCATATCAAGTGGAAAATACTGTTTCCCGTCCGATCAACGTTAGTCAAGCCACTTAGAGCCACAGTGAGTAATACAGTGGGAGACCATGTGTGAAATTGTGGTGCTGCAATCTTTTTGCCCAAGGGAGCTATGCCCTAGCTTTACACTGAGTAGCTTTTGTTTTTTTTATCTCAGGTCTGCCTGATTTTCTTTTG
>JAHWDG010000003.1:70000-72500 GCA_023158955.1 Sungouiella xylosa | reverse complement strand
GGACGAATCCCCATGGTTTTAGCCAGAAGCAAACCCGGAACCCACTACCTGGATCGGAAAAACAGTAAATGTTGTCGATCCGTGGGCTAGCCCCGTAGAAATATCCGAAGATAAGTCCGAAGCAGGTTCCACCTGGGCGAGCCAGGATTTTTAGAGAAGTTTGCGGGGCGTGAGCCCCTCTGCCCTCCCGAAGGAGACATTAGGAATAGCTTTAACTCCGAAGAGCAAGTTGAGGAATCTATATACGTATATACTGATTTTTGGTTCTACGCGGGCAGAACTTGCAGCAAGCTGCCATGACATCTCGATCACAGGAGAGATGATTTTCGGGGCAACCCCCAGGCGTTTAGGCCGATGCGACGAGCCATCCTACGGTGCGACACCCCCGACACGGTCCATTAGTTTCAGCGAGAACCGCCTTCCGTAACTTTCCGCCCCGAGAAATCCGCAATAAAGCATGTTTTTGAGCGCTAGAAGACACAAGGCCACAACCTTGCTTCCGAACGTACCAGTATCTTACACTAGGCTAAGCCATATCTGTTTGAAACCGCCGCCAACCGAGGCACGCCGACTCCTAGATGAAAAACACCTTTCCGTAGGCTCTCGCCCACATATAATACCTACAGGGCCAATAAGCACCCGCAGTCGGATCTTGGTGGGAGGGTATTTTGTTTACATTTGATATCCCTTACATTTTGTGTTCCAACATTTTTCCCCATACTTAAGGAATTTTCTCACTTTTTCTTCCATACATTTTTTCTGGAACCCGTACATCCCGCCACGGAGGTCTGGGTTCTGTGGCGTCATTTTCAGACCCGTACCTCAGCATCACGTGCCAATATCACGTGTCATTGTCACATGATCTGGTCACATGATCTGGTCACGTGGGGTCACATGACTCTCACGTGCCTCTGTGACTGCTCACGTGACATCACATGATTTTGGTCACGTGACATATCCCATGTGATATCCCAGAATCCATGAGTCGGAGGTCACGTGTTTTGAAATTCCGTTGAAATTCCGTCATAGTTAATTTGACTTTTTCCAGAAATCCGGGTAAGTGTTCCAGAGAAACAAAAATTTTTCAGCACTCACTAAAAATACAAAAAGTGTCAAACAACGATAAAAAATCGAAAACACGTTATTTTGACGAGATCTTTTGGGTCTGGGGGTAAATTTACAAAATAAATCGATCTAGATTACTTTCAGATCCGTAGCTCTGCTGGTTCTCGAGATATAAAATTTTCTCCATGAAGGAGGCCTAAAGTAAGAAATCTAACTCCATAGATGGGTTATTTGGGCCAAAATATGACCCCTAAGCATATTAGTTTTTATGTGCAAGGCTTGGTTCTTGAGATCATGACGCTATCTCGGCAACCAGGCCTTGGACACCAAAAATAAGGTCATTTTTGGCACCAAACCGGGTCCAAAAATCACATCTATGATCTCCATTTTATTATCCCAGGTCTCCATCCCGAGATATCGCCATTTTTACCCTTTTTCCCATACAAATTTTTTTTGGTTGAAAATCTTTTTTCGCCCGCGCGCGAAATCCTGCACCGCCGGTACCGGCCCTGGACCGGCCGCCCAGCCGACCAGGACTACCCGATTGGGCGTGCGGCTCGGCAAGTGTCTGCAGGAATTTTTTCGGAGAATCTCATGGAACGTCATGGAAGGTGATGGAACACCTGTACACCAAAATGGCCCTATACAGTACCAAAACAAAAAAATCGGGTAAACTCCGGGCGATAACGCCGTCTTAGTTCCGCCTTAGATCTCCGCCTTAACGCCGATTGAACCTCGCACGACCCTTAACGCCGAGAACCCGTACCTCCCGGCCGAGCGGCCCAAGAAAAATTTACCCGTAAATTTCTCCCCCACGCCACGTCACCAGACCTGCACCGGACTTGTCCGTGCAGGTATGACGCCACTTTCTCGCCCTGCAGACTAAAATCCCGCAAATTCCTGCAGAAACACGCACCTGCACACTAAAATGCCGCAATTCAAAATTTTTACCCCCATATATATCCCCTGTCCTCCACCCCCGACCCATGCCACCATCTGGCCCCTACCACCGCAAACCTTCTTTATTGGAAGCTAACAGCAGTCCCCCGGTTTGAATATAGCGCGCCCGCGAGCAAGGCTTTCGGTTGCGGCCATATCAAGTGGAAAATACTGTTTCCCGTCCGATCAACGTTAGTCAAGCCACTTAGAGCCACAGTGAGTAATACAGTGGGAGACCATGTGTGAAATTGTGGTGCTGCAATCTTTTTGCCCAAGGGAGCTATGCCCTAGCTTTACACTGAGTAGCTTTTGTTTTTTTTATCTCAGGTCTGCCTGATTTTCTTTTGTAGTTTTGGCCTGGGTTGGCGTGGGTTGGCGTAGGTTGGCCCCAAAAATTAGGGTCTACCTCAGGTTTCGCCCTACGTTTGGCCCAAGATTTAGCGCCTACCTCAGGTTTCGCCCTACGTTTGGCGCCATTTTTGTTTTCACCCGGCTC
>JAHWDG010000003.1:52500-55000 GCA_023158955.1 Sungouiella xylosa | reverse complement strand
GTTCCACCTGGGCGAGCCAGGATTTTTAGAGAAGTTTGCGGGGCGTGAGCCCCTCTGCCCTCCCGAAGGAGACATTAGGAATAGCTTTAACTCCGAAGAGCAAGTTGAGGAATCTATATACGTATATACTGATTTTTGGTTCTACGCGGGCAGAACTTGCAGCAAGCTGCCATGACATCTCGATCACAGGAGAGATGATTTTCGGGGCAACCCCCAGGCGTTTAGGCCGATGCGACGAGCCATCCTACGGTGCGACACCCCCGACACGGTCCATTAGTTTCAGCGAGAACCGCCTTCCGTAACTTTCCGCCCCGAGAAATCCGCAATAAAGCATGTTTTTGAGCGCTAGAAGACACAAGGCCACAACCTTGCTTCCGAACGTACCAGTATCTTACACTAGGCTAAGCCATATCTGTTTGAAACCGCCGCCAACCGAGGCACGCCGACTCCTAGATGAAAAACACCTTTCCGTAGGCTCTCGCCCACATATAATACCTACAGGGCCAATAAGCACCCGCAGTCGGATCTTGGTGGGAGGGTATTTTGTTTACATTTGATATCCCTTACATTTTGTGTTCCAACATTTTTCCCCATACTTAAGGAATTTTCTCACTTTTTCTTCCATACATTTTTTCTGGAACCCGTACATCCCGCCACGGAGGTCTGGGTTCTGTGGCGTCATTTTCAGACCCGTACCTCAGCATCACGTGCCAATATCACGTGTCATTGTCACATGATCTGGTCACATGATCTGGTCACGTGGGGTCACATGACTCTCACGTGCCTCTGTGACTGCTCACGTGACATCACATGATTTTGGTCACGTGACATATCCCATGTGATATCCCAGAATCCATGAGTCGGAGGTCACGTGTTTTGAAATTCCGTTGAAATTCCGTCATAGTTAATTTGACTTTTTCCAGAAATCCGGGTAAGTGTTCCAGAGAAACAAAAATTTTTCAGCACTCACTAAAAATACAAAAAGTGTCAAACAACGATAAAAAATCGAAAACACGTTATTTTGACGAGATCTTTTGGGTCTGGGGGTAAATTTACAAAATAAATCGATCTAGATTACTTTCAGATCCGTAGCTCTGCTGGTTCTCGAGATATAAAATTTTCTCCATGAAGGAGGCCTAAAGTAAGAAATCTAACTCCATAGATGGGTTATTTGGGCCAAAATATGACCCCTAAGCATATTAGTTTTTATGTGCAAGGCTTGGTTCTTGAGATCATGACGCTATCTCGGCAACCAGGCCTTGGACACCAAAAATAAGGTCATTTTTGGCACCAAACCGGGTCCAAAAATCACATCTATGATCTCCATTTTATTATCCCAGGTCTCCATCCCGAGATATCGCCATTTTTACCCTTTTTCCCATACAAATTTTTTTTGGTTGAAAATCTTTTTTCGCTCCCGCGCGAAATCCTGCACCGCCGGTACCGGCCCTGGACCGGCCGCCCAGCCGACCAGGACTACCCGATTGGGCGTGCGGCTCGGCAAGTGTCTGCAGGATTTTTTCCAGAGAATCTCATGGAACGTCATGGAAGGTGATGGAACACCTGTACACCAAAATGGCCCTATACAGTACCAAAACAAAAAAATCGGGTAAACTCCGGGCGATAACGCCGTCTAATTTCCGCCTCATCTCCGCCTTAACGCCGATTGAACCTCGCACGACCCTTAACGCCGAGAACCCGTACCTCCCGGCCGAGCGGCCCAAGAAAAATTTACCCCCAAAATTCTCTCCCAACGCCACGTCACCAGACCTGCACCGGACTTGTCCGTGCAGGTATGACGCCACTTTCTCGCCCTGCAGACTAAAATCCCGCAAATTCCTGCAGAAACACGCACCTGCACACTAAAATGCCGCAATTCAAAATTTTTACCCCCATATATATCCCCTGTCCTCCACCCCCCGACCCATGCCACCATCTGGCCCCTACCACCGCAAACCTTCTTTATTGGAAGCTAACAGCAGTCCCCCGGTTTGAATATAGCGCGGCCGCGAGCAAGGCTTTCGGTTGCGGCCATATCAAGTGGAAAATACTGTTTCCCGTCCGATCAACGTTAGTCAAGCCACTTAGAGCCACAGTGAGTAATACAGTGGGAGACCATGTGTGAAATTGTGGTGCTGCAATCTTTTTGCCCAAGGGAGCTATGCCCTAGCTTTTACACTGAGTAGCTTTTGTTTTTTTTATCTCAGGTCTGCCTGATTTTCTTTTGTAGTTTTGGCCTGGGTTGGCGTGGGTTGGCGTAGGTTGGCCCGAAAATTAGGGTCTACCTCAGGTTTCGCCCTACGTTTGGCCCGAGATTTAACGCCTACCTCGGGTTTCGCCCTACTTTTGGCGCCATTTTTGTTTTCACCCAGCTCCAACCTTCATCTTTGGTACCCACTTCCTTTTCCACTCCTTCTTTCCCCCCACTTCTGCCCAAGCACCCTCTTTTTTCGCGCGGATTGCGAATCTCGCCCTGCTACGAACTGCAAAACCGCCCCAG
>JAHWDG010000003.1:0-2500 GCA_023158955.1 Sungouiella xylosa | reverse complement strand
GATTGCAGCACCACAATTTACAACACATGGTCTCCCACTGTATTACTCTCGTCTACTGTGGCTCTAAGTGGCCTTGACTAACGTTGATTCGGGACGGGAAAACAGTATTTTCCACTTGATATTGGCCGGGGCAAACCGAAAGCCTCCTTGCTCGCGGCGCCGCCGCTATAATTCAAAACCGGGGAAGACTGCTGTTAGCTTCCAATAAAAGAAGGTTTTGCGGTGGTAGGGGCCAGATGGTGGCATGGGTCGGGAGTTGAGGACAGGGGATATATATGGGGGTAAAAATTTTTGAATTGCGGCATTATTTAGTGTGGCAGGTGCGGTGTTTCTGCACGGAATTTGCCAGGGATTTTAGTCTGCAGGGCTGAGAAAGTGGCGTCATAGCCTGCACGGACAAGTCCGGTGCAGGTCTGGTGACGTGGCGTTGGGAGAGAATATTTGGGGGTAAATTTTTTCTTGGGCCGCTCGGCCGGGAGGTACGGGTTCTCGGCGTTAAGGGTCGTGCGAGGTAATTTCGTTCAATCGGCGTTTTAAGGCGGAGATGAGGCGGAAATTAAGACGGCGTTATCGCCCGGAGTTTACCCGATTTTTTTGTTTTTGGGTATCTGTTATAGGGCCATTTTGGTGTACAGGGTGTTCCCATCACCTTCCATGACGTTCCATGAGAGTTCTCTGGAAAAAATCTGCAGACTCATTGCCGAGCCGCACGCCCAATCGGGTAGTCCTGCGTCGGCTGGGCGGCCGGTCCAGGGCCGGTACCGGCGGTGCAGGATTTCGCGCGAGGGGAAGACGAAAAAAGATTTTCAACCAAAAAAAAAATTTGTATAAGATAATTTACCGGGGAGAAAAAGGGTAAAAAATAGGCGATATCTCGGTGATGGAGACCTGGATAATAAAATGGAGATCATAGATGCGGATTATTTAGGACCCGGTTTGAGTGCCTAAAAATGACCTTATTTTTGGTGTTCCAAGGCCTGGTTGCCGATTGATAGCGTCCATGATCTCAAGAAAACCATGCCTGTGCACATAAAAACTAAATATGCTTAGGGGTTCATATTTTTGGCCCAAATAACCCATCTTATGGAGTTTAGGATTTTTCTTACTTTAGGGCCTCCTTCATTGGAGAAAATTTTATATCTCGAGAACCAGCAGAGCTACGGATCTGAAAGTAATCTAGATTCGATTTATTTTGTAAATTTACGCCCCAGACCCAAAAGATCTCGTCAAAATAAACGTGTTTTCGATTTTTTATCGTTGTTTGACACTTTTTGTATTTTTAGTGAGTGCTGAAAAATTTTTGTTTCTCTGGAACACTTACCCGGATTTCTGGAAAAAGTCAAATTAAACTATGACGGAATTTTCAACGGAATTTCAAAACACGTGACCTCCGACTCATGGATTCTGGGATATCACATGGGATATGTCACGTGACCAAAAATCATGTGATGTCATGTGAGCAGTCACAGAGGCACGTGAGAGTCATGTGGACACCCACCGTGACCAGATCATGTGACTCAGATTCATGTGACAATGACACGTGATATTGGCACGTGATGCTGAGGTACGGGTCCTGAAAATGACGCCCACAGAACCCAGACCTCCGTGGCGGCTGTACGGGTTCCAGAAAAAATGTATGGAAGAAAAAAGTCGAGAGAAATTCCTTAAGTATGGGGATAAAATTGTTGTGAACACAAAATGTAAGGATATCAAATTGTAAAACAAATAATACCCTCCCACCAAGATCCGACTGCGGGTGCTTATATGGCCCTGTAGGTAATTATATGTGGGCTGAGAGCCTCACGGAAAAAGGTGTTTTTCATCCTAAGGAGTCGGACATATCTTCTCTGTGCCTACGGTTGGCGGCGGTTTCAAACAGATATTGGCTTAGCCTAGTGTATGATTACTGGTACGTTCGGATGCAAGGTTGTCGGCCTTGTGTCTTCTAGCGCTCAAAAAAACATGCTTTAAATTGCGGATTTCCTCGGGCGGAAAGTTATCCGGAAGGCGGTTCTCGCTGAAACTAATGGACCGTGTCGGGGGGGGGTTGCTGTCGCATCCCGTACGGAATGGGCCTCGTCCGCATCGGCCTAAACGCCATGGGGGTTTGCCCCCGAAAATCATCTCTCCTGTGATCGAGATTGTCATGGCAGCTTGCTGCAAGTTCTGCCGCCGTAGAAACCAAAAATCAGTAATATACGTATATAGAATTCCTCAACTTGCTCTTCGGAGTTAAAGCTATTTCCTAAATGTCTCCATTACGGGAGGGCCAGTAGGGGCTCACGCCCCGCAAACCTTCTCTAAAAATCCTGGCTCGCCCAGGTGGATACCTGCTTCGGTACTTATCTTCGGATTATTTCTACGGGGCTAGCCCACGGGATCGACAACATTTACTGTTATTTCCGATCCAGGTTAGTGGGTTCCGGGTTTGCTTCTGGCTAAAATCCATGGGATTACGTTCCCCCGAACGTGGACTGCCTTCCACGATGAGGGAGCAAAC
>JAHWDG010000002.1:55000-56211 GCA_023158955.1 Sungouiella xylosa | reverse complement strand
TTAGGGGTCATATTTTGGCCCAAATAACCCATCTATGGAGTTATGATTTCTTACTTTAGGCCTCCTTCATGGAGAAAATTTTATATCTCGAGAACCAGCAGAGCTACGGATCTGAAAGTAATCTAGATCGATTTATTTTGTAAATTTACCCCCAGACCCAAAAGATCTCGTCAAAATAACGTGTTTTCGATTTTTTATCGTTGTTTGACACTTTTTGTATTTTTAGTGAGTGCTGAAAAATTTTTGTTTCTCTGGAACACTTACCCGGATTTCTGGAAAAAGTCAAATTAACTATGACGGAATTTCAACGGAATTTCAAAACACGTGACCTCCGACTCATGGATTCTGGGATATCACATGGGATATGTCACGTGACCAAAATCATGTGATGTCACGTGAGCAGTCACAGAGGCACGTGAGAGTCATGTGACCCCACGTGACCAGATCATGTGACCAGATCATGTGACAATGACACGTGATATTGACACGTGATGCTGAGGTACGGGTCTGAAAATGACGCCACAGAACCCAGACCTCCGTGGCGGGATGTACGGGTTCCAGAAAAAATGTATGGAGAAAAAAAGTGAGAAAATTCCTTAAGTATGGGGAAAAATGTTGGAACACAAAATGTACGGAATATCAAATGTAAACAAAATACCCTCCCACCAAGATCCGACCGCGGGTGCTTATTGGCCCTGTAGGTATTATATGTGGGCGAGAGCCTACGGAAAGGTGTTTTTCATCTAGGAGTCGGCGTGCCTCGGTTGGCGGCGGTTTCAAACAGATATGGCTTAGCCTAGTGTAAGATACTGGTACGTTCGGAAGCAAGGTTGTGGCCTTGTGTCTTCTAGCGCTCAAAAACATGCTTTATTGCGGATTTCTCGGGGCGGAAAGTTACGGAAGGCGGTTCTCGCTGAAACTAATGGACCGTGTCGGGGGTGTCGCACCGTAGGATGGCTCGTCGCATCGGCCTAAACGCCAGGGGGTTGCCCCGAAAATCATCTCTCCTGTGATCGAGATGTCATGGCAGCTTGCTGCAAGTTTCTGCCCGCGTAGAACCAAAAATCAGTATATACGTATATAGATTCCTCAACTTGCTCTTCGGAGTTAAAGCTATTCCTAATGTCTCCTTCGGGAGGGCAGAGGGGCTCACGCCCCGCAATTTTCTCTAAAAATCCTGGCTCGCCCAGGTGGAACCTGCTTCGGACTTA
>JAHWDG010000002.1:37500-40000 GCA_023158955.1 Sungouiella xylosa | reverse complement strand
AAACAAAAATGGCGCCAAACGTAGGGCGAAACCTGAGGTAGGCGCTAAATCTTGGGCCAAACGTAGGGCGAAACCTGAGGTAGACCCTAATTTTGGGGCCAACCTACGCCAACCCACGCCAACCCAGGCCAAAACTACAAAAGAAAATCAGGCAGACCTGAGATAAAAAAAACAAAAGCTACTCAGTGTAAAGCTAGGGCATAGCTCCCTTGGGCAAAAAGATTGCAGCACCACAATTTCACACATGGTCTCCCACTGTATTACTCACTGTGGCTCTAAGTGGCTTGACTAACGTTGATCGGACGGGAAACAGTATTTTCCACTTGATATGGCCGCAACCGAAAGCCTTGCTCGCGGGCGCGCTATATTCAAACCGGGGGACTGCTGTTAGCTTCCAATAAAGAAGGTTTGCGGTGGTAGGGGCCAGATGGTGGCATGGGTCGGGGGGTGGAGGACAGGGGATATATATGGGGGTAAAAATTTTGAATTGCGGCATTTTAGTGTGCAGGTGCGTGTTTCTGCAGGAATTTGCGGGATTTTAGTCTGCAGGGCGAGAAAGTGGCGTCATACCTGCACGGACAAGTCCGGTGCAGGTCTGGTGACGTGGCGTGGGGGAAAAAATTTACCCCTAAATTTTTCTTCGGCCGCTCGGCCGGGAGGTACGGGTTCTCGGCGTTAAGGGTCGTGCGAGGTTCAATCGGCGTTAAGGCGGATCTAAGACGGATCTAAGACGGCGTTATCGCCCGGAGTTTACCCGATTTTTTTGTTTTGGTACTGTATAGGGCCATTTTGGTGTACAGGTGTTCCACGGTGTTCCATGACGTTCCATGAGATTCTCCGAAAAAATTCCTGCAGACACTTGCCGAGCCGCACGCCCAATCGGGTAGTCCTGGTCGGCTGGGCGGCCGGTCCAGGGCCGGTACCGGCGGTGCAGGATTTCGCGCGCGGGCGAAAAAAGATTTTCAACCAAAAAAAATTTGTATGGGAAAAAGGGTAAAAATGGCGATATCTCGGCCCACAGACATGGGATAATAAAATGGAGATCATAGATGTGATTTTTGGACCCGGTTTGGTGCCAAAAATGACCTTATTTTTGGTGTCCAAGGCCTGGTTGCCGAGATAGCGTCATGATCTCCACAACCAAGCCTCGGACATAAAAACTAATATGCTTAGGGGTCATATTTTGGCCCAAATAACCCATCTATGGAGTTAGATTTCTTACTTTAGGCCTCCTTCATGGAGAAAATTTTATATCTCGAGAACCAGCAGAGCTACGGATCTGAAAGTAATCTAGATCGATTTATTTTGTAAATTTACCCCCAGACCCAAAAGATCTCGTCAAAATAACGTGTTTTCGATTTTTTATCGTTGTTTGACACTTTTTGTATTTTTAGTGAGTGCTGAAAAATTTTTGTTTCTCTGGAACACTTACCCGGATTTCTGGAAAAAGTCAAATTAACTATGACGGAATTTCAACGGAATTTCAAAACACGTGACCTCCGACTCATGGATTCTGGGATATCACATGGGATATGTCACGTGACCAAAATCATGTGATGTCACGTGAGCAGTCACAGAGGCACGTGAGAGTCATGTGACCCCACGTGACCAGATCATGTGACCAGATCATGTGACAATGACACGTGATATTGACACGTGATGCTGAGGTACGGGTCTGAAAATGACGCCACAGAACCCAGACCTCCGTGGCGGGATGTACGGGTTCCAGAAAAAATGTATGGGAGAAAAAGTGAGAAAATTCCTTAAGTATGGGGAAAAATGTTGGAACACAAAATGTAAGGAATATCAAATGTAAACAAAATACCCTCCCACCAAGATCCGACCGCGGGTGCTTATTGGCCCTGTAGGTATTATATGTGGGCGAGAGCCTACGGAAAGGTGTTTTTCATCTAGGAGTCGGCGTGCCTCGGTTGGCGGCGGTTTCAAACAGATATGGCTTAGCCTAGTGTAAGATACTGGTACGTTCGGAAGCAAGGTTGTGGCCTTGTGTCTTCTAGCGCTCAAAAACATGCTTTATTGCGGATTTCTCGGGGCGGAAAGTTACGGAAGGCGGTTCTCGCTGAAACTAATGGACCGTGTCGGGGGTGTCGCACCGTAGGATGGCTCGTCGCATCGGCCTAAACGCCAGGGGGTTGCCCCGAAAATCATCTCTCCTGTGATCGAGATGTCATGGCAGCTTGCTGCAAGTTCTGCCCGCGTAGAACCAAAAATCAGTATATACGTATATAGATTCCTCAACTTGCTCTTCGGAGTTAAAGCTATTCCTAATGTCTCCTTCGGGAGGGCAGAGGGGCTCACGCCCCGCAATTTTCTCTAAAAATCCTGGCTCGCCCAGGTGGAACCTGCTTCGGACTTATCTTCGGATATTTCTACGGGGCTAGCCCACGGATCGACAACATTTACTGTTTTTCCGATCCAGGTAGTGGGTTCCGGGTTTGCTCCAGGCTAAAACCATGGGGATTCGTCCCCCGAACGTGGA
>JAHWDG010000002.1:20000-22500 GCA_023158955.1 Sungouiella xylosa | reverse complement strand
AGGCCAAAACTACAAAAGAAAATCAGGCAGACCTGAGATAAAAAAAACAAAAGCTACTCAGTGTAAAGCTAGGGCATAGCTCCCTTGGGCAAAAAGATTGCAGCACCACAATTTCACACATGGTCTCCCACTGTATTACTCACTGTGGCTCTAAGTGGCTTGACTAACGTTGATCGGACGGGAAACAGTATTTTCCACTTGATATGGCCGCAACCGAAAGCCTTGCTCGCGGGCGCGCTATATTCAAACCGGGGGACTGCTGTTAGCTTCCAATAAAGAAGGTTTGCGGTGGTAGGGGCCAGATGGTGGCATGGGTCGGGGGGTGGAGGACAGGGGATATATATGGGGGTAAAAATTTTGAATTGCGGCATTTTAGTGTGCAGGTGCGTGTTTCTGCAGGAATTTGCGGGATTTTAGTCTGCAGGGCGAGAAAGTGGCGTCATACCTGCACGGACAAGTCCGGTGCAGGTCTGGTGACGTGGCGTGGGGGAAAAATTTACCCCTAAATTTTTCTTCGGCCGCTCGGCCGGGAGGTACGGGTTCTCGGCGTTAAGGGTCGTGCGAGGTTCAATCGGCGTTAAGGCGGATCTAAGACGGATCTAAGACGGCGTTATCGCCCGGAGTTTACCCGATTTTTTTGTTTTGGTACTGTATAGGGCCATTTTGGTGTACAGGTGTTCCACGGTGTTCCATGACGTTCCATGAGATTCTCCGAAAAAATTCCTGCAGACACTTGCCGAGCCGCACGCCCAATCGGGTAGTCCTGGTCGGCTGGGCGGCCGGTCCAGGGCCGGTACCGGCGGTGCAGGATTTCGCGCGCGGGCGAAAAAAGATTTTCAACCAAAAAAAATTTGTATGGGAAAAAGGGTAAAAATGGCGATATCTCGGCCCACAGACATGGGATAATAAAATGGAGATCATAGATGTGATTTTTGGACCCGGTTTGGTGCCAAAAATGACCTTATTTTTGGTGTCCAAGGCCTGGTTGCCGAGATAGCGTCATGATCTCCACAACCAAGCCTCGGACATAAAAACTAATATGCTTAGGGGTCATATTTTGGCCCAAATAACCCATCTATGGAGTTAGATTTCTTACTTTAGGCCTCCTTCATGGAGAAAATTTTATATCTCGAGAACCAGCAGAGCTACGGATCTGAAAGTAATCTAGATCGATTTATTTTGTAAATTTACCCCCAGACCCAAAAGATCTCGTCAAAATAACGTGTTTTCGATTTTTTATCGTTGTTTGACACTTTTTGTATTTTTAGTGAGTGCTGAAAAATTTTTGTTTCTCTGGAACACTTACCCGGATTTCTGGAAAAAGTCAAATTAACTATGACGGAATTTCAACGGAATTTCAAAACACGTGACCTCCGACTCATGGATTCTGGGATATCACATGGGATATGTCACGTGACCAAAATCATGTGATGTCACGTGAGCAGTCACAGAGGCACGTGAGAGTCATGTGACCCCACGTGACCAGATCATGTGACCAGATCATGTGACAATGACACGTGATATTGACACGTGATGCTGAGGTACGGGTCTGAAAATGACGCCACAGAACCCAGACCTCCGTGGCGGGATGTACGGGTTCCAGAAAAAATGTATGGGAGAAAAAGTGAGAAAATTCCTTAAGTATGGGGAAAAATGTTGGAACACAAAATGTAAGGAATATCAAATGTAAACAAAATACCCTCCCACCAAGATCCGACCGCGGGTGCTTATTGGCCCTGTAGGTATTATATGTGGGCGAGAGCCTACGGAAAGGTGTTTTTCATCTAGGAGTCGGCGTGCCTCGGTTGGCGGCGGTTTCAAACAGATATGGCTTAGCCTAGTGTAAGATACTGGTACGTTCGGAAGCAAGGTTGTGGCCTTGTGTCTTCTAGCGCTCAAAAACATGCTTTATTGCGGATTTCTCGGGGCGGAAAGTTACGGAAGGCGGTTCTCGCTGAAACTAATGGACCGTGTCGGGGGTGTCGCACCGTAGGATGGCTCGTCGCATCGGCCTAAACGCCAGGGGGTTGCCCCGAAAATCATCTCTCCTGTGATCGAGATGTCATGGCAGCTTGCTGCAAGTTCTGCCCGCGTAGAACCAAAAATCAGTATATACGTATATAGATTCCTCAACTTGCTCTTCGGAGTTAAAGCTATTCCTAATGTCTCCTTCGGGAGGGCAGAGGGGCTCACGCCCCGCAATTTTCTCTAAAAATCCTGGCTCGCCCAGGTGGAACCTGCTTCGGACTTATCTTCGGATATTTCTACGGGGCTAGCCCACGGATCGACAACATTTACTGTTTTTCCGATCCAGGTAGTGGGTTCCGGGTTTGCTCCAGGCTAAAACCATGGGGATTCGTCCCCCGAACGTGGACTGCCTTCCACGTTGAGGGAGCAAACTCGAGCTTGTTCATGGAGAAATCCGAGGGGACTCGTCCCACGTGTCGCCAACACATTTATGTGTTTTTTCGACGCAGGGAACAAGCTCAGTGGCAGGTGC
>JAHWDG010000002.1:0-5000 GCA_023158955.1 Sungouiella xylosa | reverse complement strand
CCCACTGTATTACTCACTGTGGCTCTAAGTGGCTTGACTAACGTTGATCGGACGGGAAACAGTATTTTCCACTTGATATGGCCGCAACCGAAAGCCTTGCTCGCGGGCGCGCTATATTCAAACCGGGGGACTGCTGTTAGCTTCCAATAAAGAAGGTTTGCGGTGGTAGGGGCCAGATGGTGGCATGGGTCGGGGGGTGGAGGACAGGGGATATATATGGGGGTAAAAATTTTCCGCGCCCCCTGGTGCGCGTGTGTCAATGCGTGGTGGGTGGTGTGGTTGGGCTGGGGAGGGATGAAGGTACGACGTGGGCAATATGGGGACAGCTGAGAGGTACTGGGTATGGAAACTGTGGGTCCTGGATGTATAAGCCTGTTTGGGCTGTTAATGGTGGAGTACTGGTGAGGGCATGCACCACGAACCAGAGTGGCAGTACAGTTTTCATCAGGTGTCGGAGGAGGAATATTTCCTGGGTATTACTGAGGCTCTCAGATGCTATTAGAGTGTATAATCGGCTATTATGAGAGTTGCACTTGGCTCCACTTGACTTTAAGTAGTCGCCTAAATGGCCACTGAATGCACACACCATCCATGCACTGATTGTAGATGAAACTAAAATGCTCAATACAATAACTCGTACTTTCATTCGTAGATACATTTAAACCTTGCCTGTCGAGTAACAAGGCGCTTTGCATTCGGGGTGTTCATGCTACCGAGCATGTGAACACATCGAAGAGACCCAGTCAAGTTTGCAGCGTAGCTCGGTGCCTTCTTTCATCTCTTGATGTGACCTGCTCAGTATATGTCTCAACTAGTTAGCTCTTTGAAGGGTTCGGTGATGAACACTTGCAAGAAAGGGACCACTGCCTTACCTTGGCTACCCAATTTAGCTCCTCGTGAAATATCTGCTCACATCTTCTTCAGCTCCCCACTTTCTTGTTCAAGTGATCCTTCCTGATGCTCCCTCTATATCTCAAGACTACGCTCTGCAACTCTATGTGTCAGCATACTTTGCGAAGATTGTCGGTGTCATACCTTTCAATCACTCAATTCTCCGCTAAAAATAAGCTGACGATATCTTAAACCTCACAACTACTGTGTTCCAGTACCATCTCTTTTGCCAAATCCGCTCGTCTTCAGCAGTATTCGATGCATGAGTTCGCCCTTGCGCAAGGCACTATGTCCGAAAGTGTATTACATTTACACTTAAAAGACGATGTCTATCTAGCCATCTGAGATCTCTAAGATATTGGTTCCTCTCTCCCCTTGCGCTCTTGATTTGACGAAACTGAACCTTTCGTCCCACCAACTCATGCTGATTTAGCTCATGATTAGTGAGCAGCGGAGTTCCGCGAAGCGCCTTCTCTTACTTGTTGCTGGTACTTAAATCGTATGGTGTCTAGCCAACCATCCCTCCAAATTGCTCACAAGTTGTGCTCATACGGCCCGTCGTCATGAGCCTCGTCTTCAAGGTCGAGAATCAGTTCGCTGTCACCCACGCAAACCTTCCAAAGAGAGCACAGAGCGACCAACGCAGTTAGCTCAAATCAAGTTCATCGAATCTCGGAATCTCCATCGACAAGTTGGCCAGAGGTATTGATGGGCAGTTTTTCTTGTCCAAGTACCATTTGTCCAGCAGTACAATGTAACATCAAGACGCTCCGTCGAGGCCATCCTTCAGTAGAGAGACTATTTACAACATCTTTGCTCAGGACTTTGTATGAGAGACATTGCACAGTTTGACTCAAGCAGATTTGAATGATGCGTGGCTCTGGTGAAATAAAGATTGCCTTACATATAACTTTCTGAGATTAACGATTCTAGAATCCTTGGTTATGATTGCATTTCAAAAATCTAGCTGTATACGTTAGCGTCTTGGACTAGTAAGCACATTGACCAATTCAGGAAGGTAACATCAGATATGAATCATACGGGAATGCGACTAGTGAAATAATAAAGCATTAACTGTCTGTCCCATCTATTCTCGTTTGGGCGGTCGCAATAGGCTTGTAGTCGCAATCGCCATTGTAGAGTCCCAAATTGGAAGGTGGATGAGACCAAACCTGAAACACCACCAAAAAATGTAACGCGAGCCCGGAATCAACGCGAATTAGAGTCAGCCCTAAAACTATTTAAGACGCTCGCCCTGCCGTTTAATTACCATCAACAAACATGGCCGCTCCTCAGAACACTAACAAACCCACCGCTCCTCCAAAGGACAACGGATTGAAACTCGAAATACGCCCGGGGCGTGATTCCTTTCGGCTGCACTATTGTCTAAGACAATGGAAGAGAATGAGCGAAGTTGAGAGGTGAATATCAATAAACGGAAGGATGAGAACTTGTAGCAGGTGTTACACCGCATTGAATGTAGATTCAAACCTTCGAAAGCAAAATATCCTTCTTGCTTTATTTCTCCTGTTCGCGGTAACGCACATTTCCATGTAGTATTTGAGCGTTCGACTTTTGCTTGCATCCACCATCCACTTAATCGGTACGTTTTCGCACTAGGATGTGAATAAGTGTAACAAGAAAGCCCCCAGATTTCTTTCTATCATCCTCGTAGGTCGTGACCTTCACGAGTTGACTCTCGCGGTCTCTCTCAATGCAAAATTCAAAGTTTAGAAATGCGTTTGGTTCCAACCTAAGGTTCAGCAACGACGCTTTCATATAGCTCATCGTTATTCAATTTCTTGCCATTAACTCAGAGATGTCCACATTTGTCCTTGCATGGCGCATTGGATCAGCGCTATGAAAGACCACTTGTGTTCGCAGCTCTTAGTCACCGAGACATGACTAATAAGAGAGCCCTCGACTAGCCCCGAAATGTTTATCTTCACTCTCCCTTGGGCGGGGCAAGCTATCAGCGCCTTTCTCGAGTTCAATCCCTACTCCAGAAGTTACCGTCCCGTGAAGATCAACAAACAATCTTCTGACGTCCATGTCACTCTCGGAAGCTCAATATAGGCAGAAACGTTTCACATTTCATCAATCAGTTCTTTCTGCGAGCTTTAAACGATCAAAATCAACTCCAAATACGAAGTTTTGACAGCTGGTTCCAGATTCTCGAATATCATCGATAATCCAGTGCTAAGAACGACGCTGGACCCTTCCAAGTGTACTTGCGCTCATTTTGTATACTTCAAACTGAAATCTGAATTGTCATCATCCATTTAGAGCCTCTCAATGCGCCTAACCCTCGGTTCCATAAAAAACGGAGGATAAGCGGTTCTTGTGATCCAAATTTCAAAATCATCTCCCGACCGTGCTTATCAAGCTCGGTATTTCCCCTCGGTGGCTTGGGCATCTCAATATCTGATTTCCTGCCGAATTTCAGACCTCTGAAACTTGCACTCCCAAATAAGCCCCATTCAACCCTCAGACAGCGCTCAAATTCACATAAAGTGCGACTTGTCGACGGATCACTCGGTTATCTGTCACGTTTCCATGCGGTGTTCAAAATTGGGCGAGGCAGCCGTCTCTCAGGCCAAGTTATCTCATGTATTTTCAGAATCATGCAGTTCTCGTCACACATCCCAAATAAACGTAAAGCAAACGACAGGATATATTTCCAGCTAAGTCATCATTGCTGTAGAGCCATTAGTTTATTGTGTTCTTCCTCCGTAGCGTCAGAATCAGTCCCCTCCTCTCCTCAGAATATAAATAGGGCGTAAAACTTGCCAGTAACCGCAAAACACTGAATCCAATGGTAGCACACAAACTCTTGACGCTTTGCAATCTGAAATCACCAGGATCTTCCAGATTACTGTTGTAACAACTCGAAAAAACGCACTCTTTGAGTACAAAACACTTCGACCTCATAACAACACAACAGAAGCTTCTAAAATGTAAAGTATTCTGCTCAGTATACAGAATATGTTTCAGGAGAGTTGATTTGTTTCATTCACATCAGATTTGGTTGAGTTTTGGAGTCACAGTGTCAAATCTTGCGCATGTTATATATGCGAGTCCGTGGCCACCAAGCAGGCCCAAGTTCCAAGTCAGTCCCACTGGTCAATAGACATGACCAAAATCTTCAGGTCTAAGACATTTCAAAGAAACACTAAATCGTATTGTGGCAAAAATTAGACAGCGTCTTCGAGGATCTTCGAACATCGTCATGAGCGAATGTTTTGTCCAAATTAATGTCAGCCAATATATATCAGCCCAATGACGCGTATTGAGAACTTTGTGTTCGTTTCAATTCGCGTTTCCGCCTGTAAGTTTGTTCGAACTGACCCAAGTTAACAACAACGAGGCGTCAGGGAGTGAAAATCGGTTAATTCGTGATTCAATCGCGACCTTACCTCATTTTTGCATTCCAATAAGTCATTTCAACATCGTCAACTCAATTGTTTTGTCAAGAAAGCCAAGTTGTTGATCTACGTGTGGTCTTGAGCTCTTCAGACGCGCTGTAACAGCCATTTTAGGTCAATGCACGCCCAAGGCAGCCTAATACCGTCATTCAATATCAAACTATTGAATCGATTTCGTAGTCAGCTATTCTAAGAAGTCGTATCAGGCTGCTTTTCTACTTTTTGTTGTTTTCCCTTCATTTGTTCTTGGGCTACTATGGATGCGTAGCAGATGGAGACCAGAGACGGCTCGTAGGGCGAAATTGATATCCTAATATTAGGAGCCGAACTCTTGCAAACCGTTTTATTGGAACCGTTAGATCTCCATGTCATAAAAAGAATCGAGCAAAAAATTCTACTTCTGTCTTGTTTCGTCTCAGAGTGCGGGTCAGAGAGCACTTTGGTCAGTTGTGAAGTCAGAATGTAATGAATTGACCCCAAATAATCAGGAATAAATGAAATAGGCTCTATAAATACCTATGTGTATGTATCTTCTCGTTTTCTTCTGTATTTCGATTTTGGTGTTGGAGGTTTACGTAGAATCGGCTAGTACCTTTCAGAAAAACATATTCTATCGGCAATGAGCACAATTTACAAACAACTACTTTTCCCGTTATAAAATCGAAAAACTGACTGAAAATGCTT